>CM056052.1:7484800-7500217 GCA_029574335.1 Rana kukunoris | reverse complement strand
GGAGCTAGTTCCTATCCTGCTAAATGACCTTTCCTAATTTATTACCATACAGGTCAGTATAGAGGATGGGAAACTAGGACGGTTCACTGTGAGGGAGCTAGTTCCTATCCTGCTAAATGACCTTTCTTCATTATTACCATACAGGTCATATAGAGGGATGGGAACTAGACTGTCACTTTTTGAAGGAAGCTAGTTCCTATCCTGCTAAATGACCTTTCTTATTATTACCATACAGGTCATATAGAGGGATGGGAACTAGACGGTTCACTATGAAGGAGCTAGTTCCTATCATGCTAAATGAACCTTTCTTTATTATTACCATTACAGGTCATTTAGAGGGATGGGAACTAGACGGCTCACTATGAAGGAGCTAGTTCCTATCCTGCTAAATTACCTTTCTTCATTTTTACCATACAGGTCATTTAGAGGGATGGGGAACTAGACGGCCTCACTATGAAGGAGCTAGTTTCCTATCCTGCTAAATGACCTTTCCTAATTTTTACCATACAGGTCATTTAGAAGGATGGGAACTAGACGGTTCACTATGAAGAAGCTAGTTCCTATCCTGCTAAATGACCTTTCGTTATTATTACTATACAGGTCATTTAGAGGGATGGGACCTAGACGGTTCACTATGAAGAAGCTAGTTCCTATCCTGCTAAATGACCTTTCTTGATTTTTACCATACAGGTCTTATAGAGGGATGGGAACTAGACGGCTCACTGTGAGGGAGCTAGTTCCTATCATGCTAAATGACCTTTCGTTATTATTACCATACAGGTCATATAGAGGGATGGGAACTAGACGGCTCACTGTGAGGGAGCTAGTTCCTATCCTGCTAAATGACCTTTCCTAATTTTACCATACAGGTCATTTAGAAGGATGGGAACTAGACGGCTCACTATGAAGGAGCTAGTTTCCTATCATGCTAAATGACTTTCGTTATTATTACAATACAGGTCATATAGAGGGATGGGAACTAGACGGTTCACTATGAAGGAGCTAGTTTCCTATCCTGCTACTAAATGACCTTTCTTCATTTTTACCATACAGGTCATTTAGAGGGATGGGAACTAGACGGCTCACTATGAAGGAGCTAGTTCCTATCCTGCTAAATTACCTTTCCTCAATAATTTTTTACCATACAGGTCATTTAGAAGGATGGGAACTAGGACGGCTCACTATGAAGGAGCTAGTTCCTATCCTGCTAAATGACCTTTCCTTATTATTACCATACAGGTCATTTAGAGGGATGGGAACTAGACGGTTCACTGTGAGGGAGCTAGTTCCTATCATGCTAAATGACCTTTCCTCATTATTACCATACAGGTCATATAGAGGGATGGGAACTAGACGGTTCACTTTGAAGGAGCTAGTTCCTATCCTGCTAAATGACCTTTCTTTATTTTTACCATACAGGTATATAGAGGGATGGGAACTAGACGGTTTCACTATGAAGGAGCTAGTTCCTATCATGCTAAATGACCTTTCTTTATTATTACCATACAGGTCATTTAGAGGGATGGGAACTAGACGGCTCACTATGAAGGAGCTAGTTCCTATCCTGCTAAATTACCTTTCTAATTTTTACCATACAGGTCATTTAGAAGGATGGGAACTAGGACGGTTCACTATGAAGGAGCTAGTTCCTATCATGCTAAATGACCTTTCGTTATTATTACTATACAGGTCATTTAGAGGGATGGGACCTAGACGGTTCACTATGAAGAAGCTAGTTCCTATCCTGCTAAATGACCTTTCTTGATTTTTAACCATACAGGTCATATAGAGGGATGGGAACTAGAGACGGCTCACTGTGAGGGAGCTAGTTCCTATCATGCTAAATGACCTTTCGTTATTATTACCATACAGGTCATATAGAGGGATGGGAACTAGACGGCTCACTGTGAGGGAGCTAGTTCCTATCCTGCTAAATGACCTTTCCTAATTTTTACCATACAGGTCATTTAGAAGGATGGGAACTAGACGGCTCACTATGAAGGAGCTAGTTCCTATCATGCTAAATGACCTTTCGTTATTATTACAATACAGGTCATATAGAGGGATGGGAACTAGACGGTTCACTGTGAAGGAGCTAGTTCCTATCCTGCTAAATGACCTTTCTTCATTTTTACCATACAGGTCATTTAGAGGGATGGGAACTAGACGGCTCACTATGAAGGAGCTAGTTCCTATCCTGCTAAATTACCTTTCCTAATTTTTACCATACAGGTCATTTAGAAGGATGGGAACTAGACGGCTCACTATGAAGGAGCTAGTTCCTATCCTGCTAAATGACCTTTCTTCATTTTTACCATACAGGTCATTTAGAAGGATGGGAACTAGACGACTCACTGTGAGGGAGCTAGTTCCTATCCTGCTAAATGACCTTTCTTCATTATTACCATACAGGTCATTTAGAAGGATGGGAACTAGACGGTTCACTATGAAGGAGCTAGTTCCTATCATGCTAAATGACCTTTCTTCATTATTACCATACAGGTCATTTAGAGGGATGGGACCTAGACGGTTCACTATGAAGAAGCTAGTTCCTATCCCTAAATGACCTTTCTTGATTTTTACCATACAGGTCATATAGAGGGATGGGAACTAGACGATTCACTATGAAGGAGCTAGTTCCTATCCTGCTAAATCACCTTTCTAATTTTTACCATACAGGTCATTTAGAAGGATGGGAACTAGACGGCTCACTATGAAGGAGCTAGTTCCTATCCTGCTAAATGACCTTTCCTCATTATTACCATACAGGTCATTTAGAGGGATGGGAACTAGACGGTTCACTTTGAAGGAGCTAGTTCCTATCATGCTAAATGACCTTTCTTTCATTATTACCATACAGGCCATTTAGAGGGATGGGAACTAGATGGCTCACTGTGAAGGAGCTAGTTCCTATCCTGCTAAATGACCTTTCTTTATTATTACCATACAGGTCATTTAGAGGGATGGGAACTAGACGGCTCACTATGAAGGAGCTAGTTCCTATCCTGCTAAATGACCTTTCTTCATTATTACCATATAGGTCATTTAGAGGGATGGGAACTAGATGGCTCACTTTGAAGGAGCTAGTTCCTATCCTGCTAAATGACCTTTCTTCATTATTACCATACAGGCCATTTAGAAGGATGGGAACTAGACGATTCACTGTGAGGGAGCTAGTTCCTTGGATGCCACAACTAGACCCATCCTGGAGGCCATTGACGCCAGTAAAGCGGCGTTAATGGTGCAGATCGACCATCTTGCCACGAAGTGTACACTCATCAGGCAGGACCTGGACAAGTTCCGTGGCAGGCGCACTGAAGCGGAGGAGAGGATCTCCGAGGTGGAGGACGTGTCTCATTCTCATGGGGCGCAGCTTGGTGAGCTACAAGAGCTGGTAAGGTCACTTCAGCGTAGGGCTGACGACCTTGAAGACCGCCAAAATAGGAACAATGTTCGTGTGGTTGGGCTGCCTGAAGGGGCTGAGGGGAATGCTTCTGCCACATTTGCTGAACTGTTTTTCAAACAACTCCTGAAATTGGGGATCCCCCCCACCTATGTGGTGGAGCGCGCTCAAAGAGTGCCCAATGGTGTTCGCCCCCTGGAGTCTACCCTCACCCATTCCTGGTCAGGTTTCTCAATTATCGTGACCGTGATATGATACTGCGGGAATCGAGGAAGCATCCGGAATTGCGGTTTGAGAATGCCAGAGTGATGTTGTTCCCAGACTTTTCGGCTGAGACTCAACGCAAGAGACGCTCGTTCAATGATGTCCGTAAGAGGCTGAGAGAAAAAAGAGATCCAGTACAGCATGCTCTACCCCAACAGGCTCAGGGTACAGCACAAAGGGTCGGTTACATTTTTTGACACCCCGGCGGAGGCATGCGATTTGCTGGACAGTAACCCCTGATTCGGTTCATTTGGATGTGCATTGGTTCCTGTTCCTTTTTTCTGCATGATTGGGTTGTCGTCGGTTCGCTGAGGAGTGCTGGGTTTGCTGTTTAATAATATTTTTATACTTCGTTTATTTTATCTTTTATTTTTTTTCCTTCTGTGTCTTCCCTTTTGATTGACTATGGCGGGATGTTTAACATGCTAGTCTGCTATGTGCTAATTCTCCTGCCCATGTATGGGTTTTTGTTTTTTCCCTTGCTGCAATTTTCTGGGCGGCCACTAGATGGCTCTCCTGGATTACTGAACTATATTCTATGGTCTGGCTTAGTGCAGTTTGCATCCTGTCCTTGCTCCTTGTCCTGTGGAGCTCCATGGGGGTGCATAAGGACGTCATCTTAGATTGCTGGACATTTCGCCACTGGGCTAGAGACTTCCTACACATTTTTTTGTTTGTTCTCCCCTTTTTTGGGCGTTTGGGACAAAGCTGCATACCAGGGTTGTTTTGTTTTTGGTTCTGGTATAATGGCAGGGGGGGGGGGGCTTGTATTGACTCAGTTCACCACCTTTTGATGGGGTACTTTACCGTTTCTGTATGGCATGGGTTTGGGATCTCTGACAGTATTTGTAATTTGTGCGGGTGTTGCACCCAGGCTTTTGGCATTCACACCTTTTTCTTACGGTTTGATGGCTGATAATGTAAAAATAGTGTCATGGAATGTAAGGGGACTGAACAATAAGTATAAAAGGGCGTCAGTGTATCAGTTTCTTAAGCAATCTGTCACGTACCTGGTTATGGAGCCCAACGTGCAGGGAGCGGCCTCTCGTAAGCCTCTGACTCGGGAGCCCCTGGTAGAGCAGACAGGGGGTACAGAGTCTAGAGGGGCACAAGCGCCTGGTGGTAAGCTGGTGGCGGACCGGAAGAGGAAGCAGACAGGTGCTGACGAGGTCCAGGCAGGGAACCAATGAACACCGGCACGGTGTTGTAGCGCTTGCTGGAAAGGAGCCAAGGGATTGGCAAACACTGGATCAGGCAGGCGATCAGGAAACCGGAATAAATCCAAAGGGTTAATCAAGTCCAGGCCGGGTCGGTAAGTCAGGCAGGCAGACAACAGAGCCAGGGGTTAAGCAGAATCGGTAGTCAGATCAAGCCGGGGTCAGAGGCATACTGCAGGCAAAGGTAGGTCACAGGAAGCCGGGTCAGGTACACAGTAGTCAGGCAGGTAGCAGATTCAGATTCTCTCAGGAAGTGCTGTCGACTGGTCAGCAAGAAGCTGTGGGAGCAGACAGCTTAAATAGCGCTCCTTGGCGCCAAAATGACGTCAGCGCGCGCATGCGCACGCGTCGGGACTGGTTTCTCCTGACGTTGCCAGTGCTGGTGGGATTGCTGGATCTTCTATCGTGACACAATCCAAGCCGCATATCGCCTTTCTGCAGGAGACACACCTTGATGGTAATAGGGTTCTGGCTCTTCGCAGGCCCTGGGTTCAAAAAGCTTTTCATGCTACCTTCTCTACCTTTGCTAGGGGGTGTCCATTTTGATTAGCAAGGCTTTACCTTGCACTGTACACCAGGTGTTCTCTGACCAGGGGACGGTTGTGCTTGATATTTTTCATTATAAGATGCTTTTGGTGAATGTCTACTTACCTCCTCCAGTCAATGTGCAAGTGCTGTATGACTTGTTTGCTCGGTTGGCCCCCTTCGCTCATCTCCCTATGGTGGTCATGGGTGATTTCAACGCCATTTTGGATGCGTTGGATTAGTCCAATCCGGGGAGGCAAGGGTCAGCTCCTGGTTGTC
The DNA here is from genome assembly GCA_029574335.1 of Rana kukunoris. Taxonomy (NCBI): domain Eukaryota; kingdom Metazoa; phylum Chordata; class Amphibia; order Anura; family Ranidae; genus Rana; species Rana kukunoris. Next base: position 7,494,529 of record CM056052.1, on the reverse strand, counting down.
GGTGACTGGGCTGACGGAGTTATGGCGTGCTAGGAATCCTCTATGCAGGACCTACTCCCATGTCTCTATGGTTCATCGCTCCTCGGCCAGGATAGACTTAGCATTTGGGAACCAGGCCCTGTTGCCGCTGGTAAGGGATGCTGCCTACCTGGCTGGGGGGCGTGTCTGATCATTGCCCTTTGTCCCTCACTCTTGGCTTAGTAGTTGGGAGGGGGAGGGGGGTTGGAGACTTTGCCCAGGTTGGCTGCAGAATGAGCAGGTGGAGGTCCACCTGAGGGAGGCAATTGCCTCTTTCTGGCCGACGAATGCCGAATCGGCCGACCCGCCTGTGGTTTGGGATTCCTTTAAAGCGGTAATGAGGGGTGAGTGCATCTCGGCCATCAAGGCTGAACGTGTGGCTCATAATGCTGAAATCCTTAGGCTGCAGGAAGCGGAGCGGGAGTGTGCGGAGGGTCACTTCGGGTGTCCCTCGGACGCCTCTTATGCGTCCTTGATGGAGGCTCGGCGTCTTCTCTCCCTGCACTTCTCAGATTTGGCTCATACAGAAATCGCACATAGAGCGAACTCTATCTTTTCGGAGGGTGATAAGAACGGGAAACTGTTGGCAAGATTGGTAGCAGTGGATAATCATGTAAGGAACATCCCGGTCATTAGGGGTAAAGATGGGAGCTTGGTGAGCGATCCTCCCGGGATACTCTGTGTTTCAGGAGTATTTTGCTGAGCTATACGCTCCTATACCGATGTATGATATTTCAGCTTTGGATACCAGTTGGCTTTGGATGCTCCTATTTCTAAAAAAGAGTGTAGCGGCTATTTTTGACTTCCCACCTCATAAAGCTCTGGGTCCAGATGGCTTTCCAGCAGACTTCTATAAGTTTTATGCAGAGGAGTTGGCCCCTAGATTAACTGCCCTTCTGGCTCACTGTTTGGAATCAAACAGACTCCCTGAGTCTATGATGGATGCATACATGGTTCTGTTGCTTAAGCCGGGCAAGGACACCCTGGAGTGTTCGGCCTACAGGCCTATTGCTCTCTTGAACATGGACCTCAAAATTTTAACAAAGGTTCTGGCCAACAGGCTTGTCGGGGTGATCTCTTCTCTGGTCGATATTGACCAGACAGGGTTCATGCCTGAGAAGTCTACGGACACTAATCTGAGGAGGCTCTTTACACATCTCCAGCTCCCTGGGCAGGATGATGGTACCCGAATCATTGTGTCGATCGACATTGAAAAGGCCTTTGATTCCATTGACTGGACGTATATGCTCCGGGTGCTGGAGAGGATGGGGTTTGGTCAAACTTTTAGGCAGTGGATCACTTTGCTATATAGTACCTCTAGGGCAGCGATTAGGTTGGGTCAGTCTACTTCTCCCTTTTTTGCGGTGGGTCGGGGCACTAGGCAGGGGTGCCCTCTGTCCCCCTTTCTTTTTGCCCTGATGATGGAACCCCTGGCGGTGGCACTTAGGGAGTCTGGCGATATCAAGTCTATTAGAGTGGGCAATCTCAGGGAGTGTCTGGCATTATATGCTGATGACATGCTATTATTTTTGGAGGACCCTGGACCATCGCTTCGGGCGGTCCTGAGAATTCTGAATGATTTCACTTCTTTTTCTGGCCTTAGGGTAAACTGGGGCAAGTCCTCAGTTTTGCCATTGGATGCTGGGGCCAGGGAGGTGGCGGACTCCACCCTGCCATTGCAGTGTTTTTTTTTCCATTACTTACCTGGGGGTCAAGGTCACGGCTGATAGCAATGGTTATATGGCGCTTAACTTAGTAACCCTGTTGGCCTTCTTTAAACAAAAAGCACTGGCTTGGCAGAACCTCCCGCTGTCCCTCATAGGTAGAATAAATTTGCTGAAGATGAAAATTCTTCCAGTCATTTTGTACTTTTTGCGGCATGCTCCAGTGCGGATTCCTAAGTCCTTTTTTAAACAGTTGGATGGTATCACTAGTTCCTTTCTGTGGGCCCCCAAATCACCATGCATAGGTCTTAAGGTTTTCCAAGAGCCTTGGGGTCAAGGAGGGTTGGCTCTGCCTGATTAGTGGAAGTACTACCTGGCTGGGCAGATGGCGTTTGTACATAGGTGGTTTACCTCTGATATGGGAGATTCCGCCACTGTGGTGGAGGCGGCCCACTTGGGGTCTTATGAGATCCTCCGGTTGGCCGTCCACAGTGGCACCGGGTCTGGCTTTCCGCTGATGTTGTCCATGAGGGCTACTTTTAGGGCTTGGGAGGAGGCGGTCGGTCTGGCCTGCCCTAGTTACTTGGGTTTCTCGCCACAGACTCCGGTGTGGGGGAAACCCAAGCTGCCACACTTTTTTTCCTTTTCAGAACCGATGGTGTGGGTGGTTAAAGGCATTAAGCTTCTTAAGGACATAACTAGGGATGGGACTCTCCTCACTTTTGATCAGCTTAAGGTTAGACATGACCTTCCAAATTCATACTTTTTCAGGTTCTTACAGCTCAGACATGCTTTTCAGGCGCAATTCCGGGAAAGGATGGTTGAGTCGATTCCGTCTGCCTTGGAGGGTTTACTCCTGGTAGATGATCTCCCTAAAACCTTGTCGGTCACATATAAGGAATTGTTCAAAAAGAGCCCTGTGGCACTGACGAAGTGTAGAGAGCGATGGGAGAGGGAGGTCCCTGGTTTGGACAGTGAGGATTGGGACGACATGTGGGACCATTCTTTTCAGCACCTGGTGTCTGCTAGGGATAGACTAATACACTTAAAATTTTTACACAGGATTTATTTTACCCCTGCAAGACTTTCGGTCCTGTATCCATCTGCCACCTCTGAATGTTGGAGATGTTCCTTTTCACCAGCTGATGCGAAACATGTATTTTGAGAATGTCAGCAGATACAGACTTTTTTTTTGGGGGGGGGGGTGGCTTCATGCATAGACATGATCCCGCATGTGCCCATTCCCTTGTCTGTACAGGTGTGCCTTCTGAGTCTGGTGGAGGGGGTAGTCCCCTCCAGGGCTCTTAGGACCCTGTTGAATATTTTGTTCTTTCATGGAAGGAAGGCCATATTACTTAAATGGAGGTTTAATGTGTTCGGTAAGAATAGGTAGAAGTTTTCTGTTAGATAGTCTGTCTAATTGGTCGACCATGTTGGTCGCAGAGGGGCCGGTGTTTTCCATGGCACCGTCTTTTCAATGTTTGTCTGTCTGTCTCAAAATCTTTAATAAAGAAAAAAAAAAACTTGTGTTGCATACACACAGTCACACAAATGTTGTTGATAATTGCAAACATCAAGAATGCGGTGATGTACAACACGTATGACGAGCCGAGAAAAATGAAGTTCAATAGCCAGTGCTGCTCTTCTGCTTGATTCTGAGCATGTGTGGAATTTTGTGCCTCAGAATTGTGTACACACGGTTTTGTTGTCAGAAAATTTGAGAACCAGCTCTCAAACCTTTGTTGTCGGAAATTCCGACAACAAATGTCCGATGGAGCATACACACGGTCAGATTTTCTGACAACAAGCTCACATCGTACATTTGTTGTCAGAAATTCCAACCGTGTGTACGCGGCATTACTATTTTTTATCTGTCAAGTTCATGTTGTAAGCCAGGTGTTCTATTCATTATTGGGAACAGGACATTTGTGTTTATTTTCATACATTATCACATGGGCAGACTAGTTTTTTCACTATGCTGTTTAACTTGAGTTTTAGGGTTGTGCAAATAGTGGGGACATGTAGATCCTGTTATGATGTCATCCATTCATAAGGTCAAACACGAGGCACCTTAACAGACAGTGTTTTTGAATATGAAAAAAAAAACCCACATCAAATAGATAACAGAATTTTTTTTTTATTTATTATCATAATGAAAAACACAAATAAGTGTATTCAACTTTATTAAAATAAATAATTTCTTTATTCAGTACAAACAATCCTGTATAGTATACAACTCTGGTGAACTCCATGCCCAAGGGGATTAAGGCAGTGCTGGGAAATAATGGTGGCCACACAAAATATTGACCCTTAAGAGCCCAATTAGGACATTTTCATTTAGGGTGTAAGTAAATAAAGCACCATGTATATGAATATCAACTTGGAGGGGGGAGAGAGAGAAAAGAGGGGGGGGGAGAGAGAGGGGGAGGGGGGGGAGAGAGGGGGGAGGAGAGAGAGAGGGGGGGGGGAGGGGGGAGGAGAGGGGGGAGAGAGAGAGGGAGAGAGAGGGGGGGGGAGGGGGGAGAGAGAGGGGGGAGGGGGGAGAGAGAGGGGGGAGGGGGAGAGAGAGGGGGGAGGGGAAGAGAGGAGAGGGGGGAGAGAGAGAGAGGGGGGAGGGGGAGAGAGAGGGGGGAGGGGGAGAGAGAGGGGGGGGAGGGGGAGAGAGAGGGGGGGGAGGGGGAGAGAGAGGGGGGGGAGGGGGAGAGAGAGGGGGGAGGGGGAGGAGAGAGGGGTGGATACAGAGAGGTATACAAGGAGAGAGAGAGAGGGGGATACAGAGGGTATACAGGGAGAGAGGGGTATACAGGGAGAGAGGGGTATACAGGGAGAGAGGGGGTATACAGGGAGAGAGGGTATACAGGGAGAGAGGGGTATACAGGGAGAGAGGGGTATACAGAGAGGTATACAGGGAGAGAGGGGTATACAGGGAGAGAGGGGTATACAGGGAGAGAGAGGGGTATACAGGGAGGTATACAGGGAGAGAGAGGGGTATACAGGGAGAGAGGGGTATACAGGGAGAGAGGGGTATACAGGGAGGTATACAGGGAGAGAGGGGTATACAGGGAGAGAGGGGTATACAGAGAGAGAGAGAGGGGTATACAGAGAGGGGGGTATACAGAGAGAGAGGGGTATACAGGGAGAGAGAGGTATACAGGGAGGTATACAGGGAGAGAGAGGTATACAGGGAGGTATACAGGGAGAGAGAGGTATACAGGGAGAGAGAGGTATACAGGGAGAGAGAGGTATACAGGGAGAGAGAGGTATACAGGGAGAGAGAGGTATACAGGGAGAGAGAGGTATACAGGGAGAGAGAGGTATACAGGGAGAGAGAGAGAGGGGTATACAGAGAGGTATACAGGGAGAGAGGGGTATACAGAGAGGTATACAGGGAGAGAGAGGTATACAGGGAGAGAGAGGTATACAGGGAGAGAGAGGTATACAGGGAGAGGGGGGTATACAGAGAGGTATACAGGGAGAGAGAGAGGGGTATACAGGGAGAGAGAGAGGGGTATACAGGGAGAGAGAGAGGGGGGTATACAGAGAGAGAGAGAGAGGGGGGTATACAGAGAGAGAGAGAGAGAGAGGGGAAGAATATACAGAGAGAGAGAGAGAGAGAGAGGGTATACAGAGAGAGAGAGAGAGAGAGAGGGTATAGAGAGAGAGAGAGAGGGGGGTATACAGAGAGAGAGAGAGAGAGAGAGGGGGTATACAGAGAGAGAGAGAGAGAGAGAGGGGGTATACAGAGAGAGAGAGAGAGAGAGGGGTATACAGAGAGAGAGGGGGTATACAGAGAGAGAGAGAGAGAGGGGGGTATACAGAGAGAGAGAGAGAGAGAGGGTATACAGAGAGAGAGAGAGGGGGTATAAGAGAGAGAGAGAGAGAGGGTATACAGAGAGAGAGAGAGAGAGAGAGGGGGGGTATACAGAGAGAGAGAGAGAGAGAGAGAGGGTATACAGAGAGAGAGAGAGAGAGAGAGGGTATACAGAGAGAGAGAGAGAGAGAGAGGGTATACAGAGAGAGAGAGAGAGAGAGAGGGTATACAGAGAGAGATAGAGAGAGAGAGGGGGGTATACAGAGAGAGAGAGAGAGAGAGAGGGGGGTATACAGAGAGAGAGAGAGAGAGAGAGAGAGGGGGTATACAGAGAGAGAGAGAGAGAGAGGGGGTATACAGAGAGAGAGAGAGAGAGAGGGGTATACAGAGAGAGAGAGAGAGAGAGGGGTATACAGAGAGAGAGAGAGAGAGGGGGGTATACAGAGAGAGAGAGAGAGAGGGGGGTATACAGAGAGAGAGAGAGAGAGGGGGGTATACAGAGAGAGAGAGGGGGGTATACAGAGAGAGAGAGAGAGAGAGGGGGGTATACAGAGGAGAGAGAGAGAGAGAGGGGGGTATACAGAGAGAGAGAGGGGGGTATACAGAGAGAGAGGGGGGTATACAGAGAGAGAGGGGGGTATACAGAGAGAGAGGGGGGTATACAGAGAGAGAGGGGGGTATACAGAGAGAGAGGGGGGTATACAGAGAGAGAGGGGGGTATACAGAGAGAGAGGGGGGTATACAGAGAGAGAGGGGGGTATACAGAGAGGTATACAGGGAGAGGGGGGTATACAGAGAGGTAAACAGGGAGAGGGGGGTATACAGAGAGGTATACAGGGAGAGAGAGGGGTATACAGAGAGAGGGGGGTATACAGAGAGGTATACAGGGAGAGAGGTATACAGGGAGAGGGGGGTATACAGAGAGGTATACAGGGAGAGAGAGGGGTATACAGAGAGAGAGAGAGAGAGAGAGGGGTATACAGGGAGAGGGGGGTATACAGGGAGAGAGAGATGGGTATACAGAGATGTATACAGAGAGAGAGGGGTAGAGAGAGAGGGGTATACAGGGAGGTATACAGGGAGAGGGGGTATACAGGGAGAGAGGGGTATACAGAGAGAGAGAGAGAGGGGTATACAGAGAGATATACAGGGAGAGGGAGGTATACAGGGAGAGGGAGGTATACAGGGAGAGAGAGATGGGTATACAGAGAGGTATACAGAGAGAGAGGGGTAGAGAGAGAGGGGTATACAGGGAGGTATACAGGGAGAGAGGGGTATACAGGGAGAGAGGGGTATACAGAGAGAGAGAGGGGTATACAGAGAGATATACAGGGAGAGGGAGGTATACAGGGAGAGGGGGGTATACAGGGAGAGAGAGGTATACAGAGAGGTATACAGGGAGAGGGGGGTATACAGGGAGAGGGGGGGGTATACAGGGAGGTATACAGGGAGAGAGGGGTATACAGAGAGGTATACAGGGAGAGAGGGGTATACAGAGAGGTATACAGGGAGAGAGAGGGGTATACAGAGAGGTATACAGGGAGAGAGAGGGGTATACAGAGAGGTATACAGGGAGAGAGAGGGGTATACAGAGAGAGAGAGGGGTATACAGAGAGAGAGAGGGGTATACAGAGAGAGAGAGGGGTATACAGAGAGAGAGAGGGGTATACAGAGAGAGAGAGGGGTATACAGAGAGAGAGAGGGGTATACAGAGAGAGAGAGGGGTATACAGAGAGAGAGAGGGGTATACAGAGAGAGAGAGGGGTATACAGAGAGAGAGAGGTATACAGGGAGAGAGAGGTATACAGGGAGAGGGGGGTATACAGAGAGGTATACAGGGAGAGAGAGAGGGGTATACAGAGAGAGAGAGCGGGGTATACAGAGAGGTATACAGGGAGAGAGAGAGGGGTATACAGAGAGGTATACAGGGAGAGAGAGAGGGGTATACAGAGAGAGAGGTATACAGGGAGAGAGAGGTATACAGAGAGGTATACAGGGAGAGAGGGGTATACAGGGAGAGAAGGGTATACAGGGAGAGAGGGGTATACAGGGAGAGAGGGGTATACAGGGAGAGAGGGGTATACAGGGAGAGAGGGGTATACAGGGAGAGAGGGGTATACAGGGAGAGAGGGGTATACAGGGAGAGAGAGGGTATACAGGGAGAGAGGGGTATACAGAGAGGTATACAGGGAGAGAGGGGTATACAGAGAGGTATACAGGGAGAGAGAGCGGGGTATACAGAGAGGTATACAGGGAGAGAGAGAGGGGTATACAGAGAGAGAGAGGTATACAGGGAGAGAGAGGTATACAGAGAGGTATACAGGGAGAGAGGGGTATACAGGGAGAGAAGGGTATACAGGGAGAGAAGGGTATACAGGGAGAGAAGGGTATACAGGGAGAGAAGGGTATACAGGGAGAGAAGGGTATACAGGGAGAGAGGGGTATACAGGGAGAGAGGGGTATACAGGGAGAGAGGGGTATACAGGGAGAGAGGGGTATACAGGGAGAGAGGGGTATACAGGGAGAGAGGGGTATACAGAGAGGTATACAGGGAGAGAGGGGTATACAGAGAGGTATACAGGGAGAGAGGGGTATACAGAGAGGTATACAGGGAGAGAGGGGTATACAGAGAGGTATACAGGGAGAGAGGGGTATACAGAGAGGTATACAGGGAGAGAGGGGTATACAGGGAGGTATACAGGGTGAGAGGGGTATACAGGGAGGTATACAGGGTGAGAGGGGTATACAGGGAGGTATACAGGGAGAGAGGGGTATACAGAGAGAGAGAGAGAGGGGTATACAGAGAGAGAGAGAGGGGGGTATACAGAGAGAGAGAGAGGGGGGTATACAGAGAGAGAGAGAGGGGGGTATACAGAGAGAGAGAGAGGGGGGTATACAGAGAGAGAGAGAGGGGGGTATACAGAGAGAGAGGGGGGTATACAGAGAGGTATACAGGGAGAGAGAGGTATACAGAGAGGTATACAGGGAGAGAGAGGTATACAGAGAGGTATACAGGGAGAGGGGGGTATACAGAGAGGTATACAGGGAGAGAGAGGTATACAGGGAGAGGGGGGTATACAGGAAGAGAGAGAGGGGTATACAGAGGGGTATACAGGGAGAGGGGGGTATACAGGGAGAGAGAGAGGGGTATACAGGGAGGGAGAGAGGGGTATACAGGGAGGGAGAGAGGGTATACAGGGAGGGAGAGAGGGGTATACAGGGAGGGAGAGAGGGGTATACAGGGAGGGAGAGAGGGGTATACAGGGAGGGAGAGAGGGGTATACAGGGAGGGAGAGAGAGGTATACAGGGAGGGAGAGAGAGGTATACAGGGAGGGAGAGAGAGGTATACAGGGAGAGAGGGGGGTATACAGAGAGAGAGGGGGGTATACAGAGAGAGAGGGGGGTATACAGAGAGAGAGAGAGGGGGGTATACAGAGAGAGAGAGAGAGGGGGGTATACAGAGAGAGAGAGAGGGGGGTATACAGAGAGAGAGAGAGGGGGGTATACAGAGAGAGAGAGAGGGGGGTATACAGAGAGAGAGAGGGGGGTATACAGAGAGAGAGAGGGGGGTATACAGAGAGGTATACAGGGAGAGGGGGGTATACAGAGAGGTATACAGGGAGAGGGGGGTATACAGGGAGAGAGGTATACAGAGGGGTATACAGAGAGAGAGGGGTATACAGAGAGAGAGGGGTATACAGAGAGAGAGAGGGGTATACAGAGAGAGAGAGGGGTATACAGAGAGAGAGAGGGGTATACAGAGAGAGAGAGGGGTATACAGAGAGAGAGAGGGGTATACAGAGAGAGAGAGGGGTATACAGGGAGAGAGAGGTATACAGGGAGAGGGGGGTATACAGAGAGGTATACAGGGAGAGAGAGAGGGGTATACAGAGAGGTATACAGGGAGAGAGAGAGGGGTATACAGAGAGGTATACAGGGAGAGAGAGAGGGGTATACAGAGAGAGAGAGGTATACAGGGAGAGAGAGGTATACAGAGAGGTATACAGGGAGAGAGGGGTATACAGGGAGAGAGGGGTATACAGGGAGAGAGGGGTATACAGGGAGAGAGGGGTATACAGGGAGAGAGGGGTATACAGGGAGAGAGAGGGGTATACAGGGAGAGAGGGGTATACAGGGAGAGAGGGGTATACAGAGAGGTATACAGGGAGAGAGAGCGGGGTATACAGAGAGGTATACAGGGAGAGAGAGAGGGGTATACAGAGAGGTATACAGGG